>CM055273.1:65486277-65506762 GCA_029237695.1 Conchocele bisecta
CTAAATGTTAACTTGCGTAAACCACCAACCTACTACTACACAGCTACTAATCGACAAGGTCAAATTCTCCTGACTCGTATCTGGCTAGGGTGTAGCGCGCTGAACTACGACTTATTCTGGAAATCAATAGTTGACAGCGCAACATGCGCCTGTGGCGCAATCGAAAATGCTAATCACTACATTCTGTCATGTCCCCTTTATACAAATCAAAGACAACAATATTTGTCATCTCTTCCTTGTCCACCGATCCTTAATACCGGTAACTTAATTTACGGCAGATGCAGTGCCTTTAAAAGACCTATAAAATATCGGTTTGGAAGTTATCACAATCTTAATAAACCTTACAATGCCAAATTAAAGTTTGTCATCTGCGGTTTTATTTATATTTTACCCCTTTTTTTTTCACCAAAACCATGCTTTGACGGCACTTTAGAATCGTTTCCATTTTAGTGATTTCATTGAGATAAAAGACAAAATATGAAACAACAGTAAAAGATAATTTTTATGCCCCTGGTTTCGGTAGAGCCTGAGTCATATAGTGTTTGGACTGTGTGTCCGTCCGTCAGTCCGTGTGGTCCAGCACATTAAAAAGTTTGCCGGAGTTTCTCAATTCTGTCATAACTTCTATATTCCTTGAAGGATTACTTAAATATTTCAACACAGCATACTTGTGGACAAATGCCACACATCCATGCTCCCCTGAATATGACCTTGACCTTTTGACGTTGACAATTTTGAACTTTTTCATACATTAATAAGTTTGGCAGAGTTTCTCAATTCGGTCATAACATATCCCTTGATGGATTACTTTAATATTCCAATACATCATACTTGTGGACAAAGGCCACACATGCATGCTGCACTCTTAATATGATCTTGACCATTTGACCTTCACAACTGTGCTTATGAATACTTATCACTTTTAGTTAATTAACTTTGCCACAGTTTCTCCAATCTGCCACCGGGGGCATTTGTGTGCCGACAGGCCACATTTCTTGTTGGTGCCTGCATTCTAAGAGATAAACACTGAATAAGTGGCCAATCCAAATAAAAAATTAGTGAATTGGCTCTAACCTTTAGACCGCTACACACAACAATTGTTGTCTGCTGTTGCTTTTATATCTTGCCTTATTTCTCAATATGAACATGGTTTGACAGCACTTCAGAATCATTTCCAATGGAAATGATTCTGAAGTGCTGTCAAAGCATGTTGTAAATTATTCTAAAGTCCTGTCAAAGCATGTTTTTGATGATAAAAATGTAAAAGAGAAAAAAAACAGCAGACGACAACAAATTAAGATAGCGGTGTAAGGGCTAAGACCTAAGACCTTATGTAACTGTGTGCCGGTTTGTTTTATGAATTGAGAGTTATATGGACTTACTGAACACACAATTGTTCAATATAGGTTTATATATTGGCGACTCGTGGTGATTTACAAGGAATGTTTATTGATAACTCTATGTCTGGTTCTTTGTTTATGTGCAAGTCTTTGTGTGTGGAAGTTTAAACTGTAGATTTCTCTGCCATTGTCAAGAATATGCGACAAAAACTGTACATAGTAGATAATTATGCCAATTAACCGATTTTAAACTGCATACAGGCTAACTTATTTTAAAATCCAGTATGTTCCTTACTTAGTGATAACAACACATTTTCACAAGAAAATTCAGAATATATGGAAATTCTGTTAGAAAATATGGGTTTGTTAATCCTGCCTGAATTAGGTTAATCCTACAGACATTTTGTGAATGTAGTTACATGTATTTGTTTATTGACTGGATGGATTGAACAAATTACATTCTCAAAACATCCCACTTTACGGATGGGAAATTGTAAATATTTTATTTAAATATTTCTCATTGGATTTATATATTGTGAAATTAGAATGTTCATACACCCGAAAGTGTATTCCGAATGTAATACATGTATGTTAATAGTGGGAATTGATTAAGACTTTCTGTGCAGTTTCACATCGGTGATTGGATAATGACAAACATTGATATGGTGAGTTGAATTTCATCCACACAAATATATATACCGGTATGGTACGGAGCCCCGCATGGGACATGGATTTTTTTTTATTAATTCGTTCCCACGAAAAATAACAATTTGTTCTCTCGAATTAACAATTTGTTCCCACGATATAACAATTCGTTCCCACGAATTAACAATTCGTTCCTGTGGGGTGTTTTAACGATCGGGGTTCGTCCTTGCCGGAATCCCGGCTGGAGACCTGGTTTGGCCCTCACATACGTCTTTGGCATTTTGTATGTGACAGTTGAATCTGGTTATACCCCTTATGTGAGTATTACGATATTCGTAATCCTATTTTAGGGGAAGGGGCCAAGTGACTTTGGTGTGGTATGGACCTGACACCAGGTTAGGTTATTCTAATTTCAGGGCTGAATATATTTGTTCTCGATGTAAATATTACGTTCTGATTTTGGGATTTTCCCCCCAATGCAGCATGTTAAAATGGGGTCGAACCCGTTTGCCCGGCCTAATACATGACCTTAGCTGTTGATAGGCCGTTAAACACTAATAAAAAAACAAACAATCTTCAGTACATTTGAGGGGTATATCGTTTGTTTTTTTATTTTTGTCCGTCCACGATTTTGTCCGTCCGTCTGTCATAATAATTTGTGTTACAGTTTTTGCGTACCCATATTATCTCTGCAACCATAAATCGGTATACATGTACTTGAAACTTCATATACTTCTTTTGTCATCATCTATTTTTTCGTTCTATAGCCTTGCCAGAAGCCCCCATCGTTTCTATCAGGGAAAGGGTTTAAGCACCATTAAATCAAATCACTTTTTGCACTCGTTGCATGATGTTGTAAAACATAAGACAATGTAGAAAAAGTTTAGAAAGAAAAGAATTTAGCATGTATATGTAGCAGATTTATAAAAGATACTATGTGTGTATTTTCAGAATCCGTACGACAGTTTTATGCGGAAACATCTCCAGCACTATGGCTACTACACAGGTACGTGGTGACACAGTTGTATTAACAAGAATGGGTGGTTTGCTATTTCCAACGTCTCTCGTCTGTTCCACTGATCTAACAGACATTTCTTACTGTGTGTAGCTGTGTAAAGTGCACCACTTCTGAGCACAGGTGGAAGACTCAGACTTGTGACACAAAATAATGCCCAGCCCATTACAAAAAATCCATTACCCCACCCACTTGGTCTCATACAGTACTATCTTCTAATAAGATAGTACTGTATGAGACCAAGTGGGTGGGGTAATGGATTTTTTTTAGACCAAGTGGGTAGGGTAATGGATTTTTTGTAATGGGAATTATTTTGTGTCGCAGGTCCGAGTCTTCCACCTGTGCTCCTGAGTGCTCCCCCAGACAGGTGCAGTTCCTGTCTGTATATAACATTGCTGTTAAATGGACATACATGTAATACCCCGATCAATCAATAAATCAATCAATCAATAAAACAATCCCAATCCCAGCCACACATGTACTGATGTATTTTATTTTGTTACCACTTTGTTGATTCCCAGGATGAAAAGATTGTAGGCATGCATCATGCCTACAATATTTTCATCCTGGGAATCAACAAAGTAGGAAGGGGTTTGTATGCCTTCACAAGGTGGAAAGTGCACATGTTCAATTGAGAATTATTGTTATCTTGTTGAAATAGCATAGGTGGAATTTAATTATGCAAGGAATATCAAATTACAGCTGGTTTTCCTAGGTCGGACACGACCTCGTATCATAACAAATGAAATAATGTGTTTAGGGCTCTAAGATCAATATTGTAGTGGAAAGTTCATATGTTCATTTTAGAATTATCGTTATCCTGCAGAAATACAAAATGTACATAGAATACATAGGTAATAACAATTTAAACATGTTTTTTTTGTTATGATAAGAGGCTGTGTCCGACCAAAGTTGTATATTGTATATTGTTATACCGATGAAAGCCGAAACACGCCGAATGCCTGTGGTGACATGGTGCTTATGGCATTTGGATTTTGTACCTAAGAAGATGTGCAAATTTTTGTCTAAAATATTTACAGAATTTACGATATTTTTCGTACATAATGTGGAAAGTTAAAAAAATGTTCAGAACACATGCGGAATAGAATTCTGCATTTGCTATGGACATTTTGTAAACTTTCGACGTTATTTGCAGAAAATATTACTGTTCTTCTTGGGTACAAAATCACATGGTTTGTTTCATCTGTGGCCAGTCTAGCTCCTGATCTCTCTATATCTATCTCCATATGTGGCCAGTCTCCATATTTGGCCAGTCTAGCTGCTGATCTCTGTATATCTATCTCCATATGTGGCCAGTCTAGCTCCTGATCTCTATATATCTATCTCCATTTCTCAACATTGTACATGGAAGATGTTTTATAAGGGTGACCAAGCTATTTTAGGGCCTTTAATGCAGATAACAGCTAGACATCTGAATGTTTCATTATACCCCCACAACAAGTTGTGGGGGCGGAGGGGCCAGGTAGGGATGCTGGAGTAAGATTGCCATTTGTCTGTGCATGTATGCGTCCAACCGTTCATTCTGTCCATCCATCTGTCCGGCCCTCAAAATGTCTTGTTTCCCTTCATGGAACTTCTAGATAGTGCATACATGTACATGTATCTCTCTGATTGTCTGTCATACTCTGACCATTCAACGACCCTCCGACCCCCGGTAGTCCCGAGGTAAAGTTCACAAACTTAGTGCGTTCTCAAGACTTAACATTGCAGTTAAATGCCTTATACATTGTACTTTTCTTGCATAGAACTTCTTGATTTCTTTCATATAAGCAATCACATGATGATCCACCATCATGCTGTAACAAATTTACTACCCCCGCTTATGCCTACGTCAAGGACAATTGGCCCACACGGCGCTCGCTTCCTGTCAAATCTAGTTTGAATAGTGTGCCGTGTACCTTTTAACTTAACAATGCCTTAAATTGAGCCCCAAGCAGAAAGAGAAGATTTGTATGGTACATTGCAAGGGCCTTAAATTACCTTATCTGTTGATAAATTACCTTATCTGTTCAACACCAAAAAACAAACAAACATTTTTATCATCATAAACATGCTTTGACAGCATTTTAGAATAATTGACATGCTTTGACAGAACTTCAGAATCATTACCATTTGAAACGATTCTGAAGTGCTGTCAAATCATGTTTTTATTGAGAAATAAGGCAAGATATAGAAGCAACAGCAGACGACAATTGTTGTGTGTAGCGGTCTAAGGGTTAAATTGATTTTTGAAACCTACTATATCGGTATATTGAATCACCGCGAATAATAAAGGTGGAGTCCAGATGAGTAATGTCATATGTAAGATATTTCTTTTTTACTGCCACATTGGAATGGGAAAGTGAATTCAAATCAACCTAATAAATGAAACTATTAAATTAACATTTTCATGATTTTATGGAAAACTGTTGCAGAATTATTTTTGTTCACTGAATATCCCAGTATAACAGCTCCTTATCTGGATCAGTTAAGGTGTCATTTTATACCCCGGGAACAAAGTGATTGTCAATATTGGTTTTCATACAGGTGTTGATAATTTTATGGATCCGGTTTCCGACTCTGGGATGTGCATAAGAAGATAACAAATATAGAATGTACGATATTCAATATTGTGGCAGTTATGTTGATTGCAATGATTGCTGCCAGTATTTTGAAAATTTGCAAAAAAAAACAATTATCCTTTCAACGCCACATGCCATAAATCCAATGTGTGTATCTCAGATGAACCGTCTCAGCACTAATCGTACCGGCTCCTTTGGGCCGACATTTACATGTACGTCTGGACCGATTGGCATTCTGAAATTTTTAGAAGCCCAGTAGCATATTTCATCAACATTGCAAAGTATACTTTTCTAGCAAAGTATACTTTGAGGGAGAAATTTTCAATTTTATGATAAATTTATTATACTGAATTTATTACATTATCACAGCCATTTTGGCTGTGATAATATAATAAATTAAGTATAATAATTCTGCATACTTTTAATCATCAAATATATGCAGTAGTTAGTTCTGTATGAAATAATGCATTTCGGGGGAAAATAAATGATTACTCCCTCAAAGTATACTTTGCTAGAAAAGTATACTTTGCAATTTTGATGAAATCGGCTACTGGTCTATATATTAGCAACAAAAGGCCAATGTTGGATATTTAAGGGTGACCAAGGGTCTTTAATGCAGATCGCAGATAGACATCTGAATGTTTCATTATATACCCCCGCAACAAGTTGTGGGGGCGGAGGGGCCGGGTAGGGGTGCTGGAGTAAGATTGCCATTTGTCTGTGCATGTATGCGTCCAACCGTTCATTCTGTCCATCCATCTGTCTGGCCATCACAATTTCTTGTTTCCCTTCATGGAACTTCTAGATAGTGCATACATGTAATTGCATCTCTCTGATTGTCTGTCATGCTTTGACAAGTCCACGACCCTCCGACGGTTAGTGCGTTCTCAAAACTTAACATTGCAGGTAAATGCCTTATACTTTTCTTGCATAGAACTTCTTGATTTCTTTCATCATTATAAGCAATCGCATGATGATCAACCATCATTCTGTAACATGCTTATGCCTACGTCAAGGACAATTGTCCCACACGGCGCTCGCTTACTGTCAAATCTAGTTTGAATAGTGTACCGTGTACCTTTTAACTTAACAATGCCTTAAATTGAGCCCCAAGCAGAAAGAGAAGATTTGTATGGTACATTGCTTGGGCCTTAAATTACGTTATCTGTTGATAGGCCGTTCAACACCAACAAACAAACAAACTGTATGGTACATTCAATTTAAGGCCGTTTCTGTCTACACTATCTGTCTACTTTCACCTTCATTAACCCTTTCAACACTACAGAGCGGTGTTTGCAAACAGTGTAGATCCAGATGAGCCGTGTCTCATCAGGATCTGCACTTTTCACAAGTACTTTTCATATTTTGTAGGGAAAAAAACAGACACCATTTTCATAAATGGACTAGTCTGAAAATCATTTTGTGACGATTGGATTGGTTGGAAAATTAGTGTATCAAAATCCATTCCAGTTAGCTAGGGGTGAAAGGGTTCATGTCAAATGTGGTAGTGGAATTCACGCTTTCGATCTACGGTACCTGTAATTTTGTCGCCTGAACCAGATGCTGGGTGAATAATTTTGTTTGTTAAATACAAGGTCAACAGGTATTTGTGTTTAAATGTACATGTATAAAGTAATTATTATGCACCCTGAAGTGTAATTTAGTTGTTTAAGGCATAGTGATTAAGTTCACTGTAAGATAATACCGTATTGAATTTTGCTTTTTATCCATTGATAACCTTATTAGGCTGAAATTACCATAATTGTATGCGTATAAATTCTAATAGTGAAGTTTGATAGCCGTATTTATGTTGTATCGTTTGTGTTTCTCTAAAGAAATTAGGCCTGTACCTGTATTAAACCATATACAGTATTAGCCCTCTAAACCGGACAGTCAGGAAAATATGGATGTTTAACTTAGATGTGTTTCGCTGTTATGTATCACTTATTACAATGACTTTTCATGATAGCAAATCATGAAGTGCTAACATGTCTGATTTACAGTGGAACCTTTCCAAACCGGACACCCTGGGGACCTCCCAGGGTGTCCGGTTATGGAGAGATTCCACTGTACATTCAACATACCATTTTGTATATAATGTAGCAAATAAAGCAAACATTTTTTCATATAAGGTAATACATTTTGTGTTTTGCCTGCATAGGACTACATAGGCAGTTCTATCAAGATCATACGCATACGAGTGTTTGAATTATGGAGGAGCAGACCCGTACGCAGGAATTTATTTAGGGGAGGGCGTTATCGACGGCGCGAAGGGCCAAAAATGTTTTTTTGCACATCCACGGACAGACTTCAGCAGATTAACCCTTTCACATCTAAGTAACTGGAATGAATTTTGATATTTTAATTTTGCAACCAATCCAATCATCACAAAATGATTTTCAGACCAGTCCATTTATGAAAAGGTGATGTTTTTGTTCTCAAAATTATAAAAATTACTACGGCTCATCTGGATCTACACTTTTTGCCAATATCGCTATACATGCCTGTGGTGTTGAAAGGGTTAAGTGGATCGCACCCCTCTGCATAGAATGAGTTTGATGCAGCTTCAGGTCAAAACGGCCCCATTCCAAAAGTGAATCAAGCTTCTCGTTGGAAACACGTATATTCTCCCAAGTAAACTGTCGCGTATAAATCTGAAATTAATATGCCTTTTCCAGAATTTGTATATTTCTAAAACGTTTATTAATTACAAACTTTTGAAATTGCAATATTCAAAGCCAAGAACTGTTTTAGCCGAGGCTGGTATTCCATTATTGTGTGTACATGTATCTCTGTGATGGCTTCTAAATGCAATTGGAGGAGACTGTCAAATCGTCAAACCACCTAAATGTAAACACGATTTCCTGTTGCATTTTCCTGTCAAATTTAAATGACTTTCCTGTGCTAAGCGTAAAATTCTCATATTTGTTATTAGAGCTTATCAATTTGGCATTGACTTTTTACGATGGGACATGTATAAATTACAGTGTTTAAACATGTTTAAAATAGTATGTGTCATCTATTGTGGATCTATGCTAATGTTATGATTTCCACACCTATTTGCACCTTTAATATTTATATTTTTCTGTTGGCAGCATAATGTATTTCAGAATGATTTTACTTATTATTTTCAATATTTCTGAACAAAAACATGTTTTGTCAGCACATGAAAATAATCTCCAATGGAGACGAATCTGCCAAAACAAGAGTTTTGTTAGGAAATAATACATAAATGTGTCTGTGACTGTGATGGAGAAATGGGGCTTGCAGGTTTTGCGACCAGTGTAGATCCAGATCAGCCTGTGCATCCGCACAGTCTGATCAGGATCTGCACTGTTCGCCATTCCATCAATGAAAAACCAGTCATGCTTCTAACAAGCAATATATCAGGCTACATGAGTGTGCTCTTTGGTCAGAAGCTACAGTGATCACAAATCGCATAAGCCCATTTCTCCAGTGACAGCCACAAATAAGAAGCAGCGGATACTGGTATTCATTTCTCATCTAGGGTTGAAAGGACCTTTTTCCATGGTATGTGTTGACATACATTTCTTCCTATTTTATTTCTGAAGTATTGCCTTTCTCCACTCTCAATGAAACAAGACAGGGGTCAGAAACTTGAAATTAAAACTTTAGAGATCTATTATCCTTAAGCTAACTAGTGTTTGTTTTAAATGGATCAGTTGTACGCATTTAAAATGCTTCATTTGGTACAAACAAATGTTGTACTATATCTATTGTGTGAATGTTTGATATAAGTGAAGGATCTGCACTGTTTGCATACCCCGTAATAGCAGGCTTACGGGTTCAAAGGGTTACTAGTTTTTTCATGTTCAATCACACGACAATGAAATAATAACAGTGAAACCTGTATAAATTGAACACAATGGGGTCACCAGGTTGTCCAGTTTAGGGAGGTTCTACTGTATAATTGGTTACTAGATCTGCATCCACAAAATACACACTGCCAGATATCAGGGTTGTTTTGGGTTGTTTTTTTGCTAGATTTCAGACACTGACACAGATTTATGTAATGACGCAACACAATTACAGTTTGTAAGTCACTATTGCTTTCATTGAAAACAACGTGATGTTTGCGTTTATGAGATGGGATGTCAAAAGGTGTGTCAAGTCCACAATGCTGTCCTCATCTTGAACACAGGTTAAAGTAATGGACCGAGGTCTATAAATACATTAAATATGCCTAAAAGCATCAATAAGTCTATATGGAGGGAGTAAAACAAAAAAATGTTAGCTTATTTTTTTCTTCATTTATTGATGCTTTTAGGCATATTTAATGTATTTATAGACCTCGGTCCGTTACTTCAAACTGTGATCTTGAAGTATTAGAGACATATTTAACTCGGAGAAACATGACTCCATTTCAAAACGTTTCTACTTCCATAGGAAGACAACGAACGAACGATAGGTGCATTATTATCCCCTTGCTGGGAAATAGTTAACCACGGAATTCCTACGTTTGCTGGATATTGAGGTTAACCCTTACACTGCTGAATAAAATGTTGTCGTCTGCTAATTGTGTGTTATTATCCATTTAGCTTATCAAATACATGTACGTGGTTTTACAGCACTTTAGAATCATTTCCATTGTGCTGTCAAACCATGTTTATATCAATAAAGACAAAATATTAAACAACAGCAGACGACAATTTTTGTTTCCCGCTTTCGAACGGTTAATATATGAACGTGTCTTGGTTTGTAAACAAACAGCTTGAGTATGGAAGCTATACGTATCTGAACTCTTTACATGCTGGGAAACATGTAGGCTATAAATACATGTAGTTCAAAAATAGCAGATGACAATCCATTATGTTTTCTTTTCTTTCTCCCTGCAAGTATCATGAATATGTCTTTGAATTTTATTATAATTGAATCTGTTTTTTTACATAATTAAGCCAGTTATATACACTTGGATACCATAAAATATCTAAAAGAGAGCTTAATTACAATAATGGTAATATGCTGGTTACACTTGTTACCGTACTGTGATGATGTATGTTTGTATGACTTTTCTAACAACACAGCAGATTGTTGTCGCATCCGCTTGCGGATTTCGCGATATAGTTGGCACATTGGCGTACATACCTCCATACGTACGTACATGCGTGCGTCCAAGATTTGGGTTAATTTTAGTCTTTCAGTATACTATCAAAGCCTCAGCGGGCGCGACATGCAGGCCGCGGCCATCTAGTTTTAATATGTGTCACATGAATGGCAGTACCAAGCATGTCTGATGGTCACCTGTGGCGGATTCAGGGGGGTGGCTCAGGGGGCCCAGGCCCTTTCAGGATTCCAGATTTTTGTTTGCAATTGAGATTTTCTCAATTTGTAAAACAAAATAACAAGCACTGTCAAATAAGGGTGATATTATCAGATGAAGGTCTCGTTGCGAACAGTAACTCTTGCAATCTACTCCCGTACCATCCATAGCCTATATTATGGATGGTACGTGAGTAGATTGCAAGAGTTACCATTCGCAACTAATCAAGGTTCAGATATTGTAGAGAGCCCATTCACAATGTGCCTTATCACATGAGCATTATGTACTGAAAATAAGTTGTTCAAATTTCGACTGAATCTTATGGGGTAATGGGAGGCTACTCTGTAGAGAAAATAGATATCATTGTGGTAGACTTACTTGATTGTGTCCCTTGGATTGTAACTTTAAGGTGACTGATGGAACATGAGAAAATCTTTTATCTTTTTTTTCTGGATCCATATTCACCAATGGAATAAGAAAATAATCTGGATTTTGTTACAATAGATACTTAAATATACTGATAATAGCTTGTCTGCTAGATTTTCTGTGCTATTAATGTACTAAGTTTTATTTTTTCAATTGTTATGCCCCCTGTGTGATAGCAAGGGTGGCATATTGCCTTGCTCTAGAAGTTACGTCCATCCATGACCATTTATGTCACAATTTTTGTAAGACTCGCAATCATGTCATAACTTCAATATTACTAACATGAATTACTTTAACATTCTCACACCTCATACGTGTGGACATATTCTACACACTCATGTGACCATTAACATGACCGTCAACTTCGTAAAGTCACTGAAACACTTAACAATGCTTTAGTCAAATATGCGAATGGGGCATATCCATGCTTTATGAATTTACTTTTTGTCACGCCCGCTTGCGGACAGCGTGATATAGTTAACACGTTGGCGTACATATGTACATGCGTCCAGGTAAAGTTTTTGTTAAAAAAATGTTGTCACCAAAAACTTTACCCGGACGCATGTACATATGTACGCCAATGTGTTAACTATATCACGCTGTAATACTATCAAAGCCTCGGCGGACGCTACATACGGCCACAGCCATCTAGTTCTAGTTAGTTTATGGGTGGTATATAATCTGGGAGTATGTGAAGTGTACATTTATTACACTCTTCCAAATTATTTGCACGGGTTTCGCTGTGAGTGAAAACCCGTAATCAACTCCTTTCAAATAATACACCGTGAGGAGAACACCCGTAATTGCGCGCCTGTTTTCTTGGAAAACACGAGCTACCATGCAAAATGTTTAATTTTTATTACAGTCAAAATAAAGTTATTTGAACATTTGGAAAGGGTCTCGACTAATCTGGAATGTTATCTTGATTGAACACATTCCAAACATGTACTGAAATATATCCGGCTCATAGAAACAGCTGCGTAATTTGGATTTCAAAAAGCTTACATGACGTCACATTTGACGTCACACAACGTAACGTCAAAACGCGGGAAAACACGTCATTGTATAACTAGTCATGCGCACATCACAATTCATTGATTATAATCTAAAGAATAGACTAAATGTGCATATATATCCGCCGTGGAAGTGTAATAAATAGGATATTTCATCGTACATTTTTGAATAGCGGAAATAATACACTCGTGTCCGTCGGCGTCCGTGCAAGCAACTCGTTCGCTACGCTCACTCGTTGCTTACGCGGAAGCCGACGCACACTCGTGTATTATTTCCCGCTATTCAAAATGTACGATGGAATATCCTCTATTTAACAATGAGGGATTTTGGAATCCTGATATCCTTTTTTTTTTACGTGAGAGTTGAATCCGGTTATACCCATTATAAAAGTAATAAGATTAGTACTAATAATATTATGCTCTCTATGCGATAACAATAGGGCATATTGCGTTGCTCTTGAGGTTCTGTATGTCCGTACTTCCGTCCGTCCGCCACCCATCCGTCCGTCTACATTTACATCAACAAGTTTGTAAGCGTTTCTCCAAAATGTAATATCTTCAATATTACACAAAGGATTACTTCAATACTTGAATACTTGAATTACCTGAACATTTGTCACACACTCACGCCACCATTAACATGACCTTGACCTTTGTCATCTTTGAAATGTCGCTGAAACACTTAACCATTTTGTTACGTCAAAAAGTTTGTAAGAGTTTCTCCAACGAGTAATACCTTCAATATGACTCGAAGGATTGCTTCAATACTTGGACGCTTGATTCACCTGAACATTTATTACACACTCGCGCCACCATTAACATGACCTTGACCTTTGTCACCTTCGAAATATCGCTGAAACACTTTTGTTACGTCAAAAGTTTGTAAGAGTTTATCCAGTTACAGTGCAGTATGCCACGGGGCATATCCATGTTTTACAAACATATTGTCTACTAAGTTACTTTTGGGGAGTGGGGCTAAGTGACTGGTGTGGTGAGGACCTGACCTGGCACCAGTAGACGATTTCACCAACATTGCAAAGTATTCTTATCTAGCAAAGTATACTTTGAGGGAGTAATCATTAATTTTCCTGAAATGCATTATTTCATATAGAACTAACCACTGCATATATTTTATGTTTAAAAGTATGCAGAATTATTATACTGAATTTATTACATTATCACAGCCAAAATGGCTGTGATAATGTAATAAATTCAGTATAATAAAAATTAATAAATTTCTCCTAAAATTGAAAATTTCTCCCTCAAAGTATACTTTACAATGTTGGTGAAATAGGCACCAGGTCAGGTTATTCTAATTTCAGGGCTGAATATACATGTTTTCTGTAAATTGTCAGTTATGATTTTGGGATTTAAGAATATATGGGGGAGTTCACTGTTTGTATGACCCTAGATTCCTAGATTCATATCGTGTGCAATTAATTACATGCATACTTGTAGGTTACCATTGACTTTGATAATGCGCAGAACAATTAGCAATACACGACCATGAAAATAGTCGGTCAGGTGACAAAAGGCTCCTTAAATGTTTTGCACCCACGGACACGACCTCGTATCATAACAAAATAACATGTTTAAAATTGTAATTTGCTATGCATTCTATTTATTTCTGCAGGATAACTATAATTCTCAAATGATCATATGAACTTGCCACTACAATATTGACATTAGAGCCTAACACACATTATTTAATTTGTTATGATACGAGGTTGTGTCCGAAAAGAATAATATCAAAGCTTTATTCGCTAGGCTCTACACTGGTCTTTTGTCAGTTGGTGACCGAAATATAACTACTGTCTGTTTCACAAAACCTGCCCAAATTTTCCAGCTACATGTATATAAAAAATGCAAATACAATTTTTTTATTTTGTCCAATATCGATTTTATTGCGATTTCCCCTTGTTAAATCTCCATAGACATCTTCACAGATGAGGATTTAACATGGGAAAACTTTTCTAATTTCAGAAATAGTGGACCGATTTTCAAAATTTAACTTTTGTTTTCTTAGTTCAATTACCAAATTTGTTTGTTTTTAGACTCTTCCTCCTAAGTTCTCCATCTCTTTTTCCCCATGTTAAATTCCCATAGAGAAATAATTTTGCATAATAAAATCAATAATTTAATTATTCTTTAATTTTGATAAAATTTAATATTATCCAAAAAAATAATTTTTGCATGGTTTATATAGCCGTAAAATAAATGGGCATGTTTAGTGAAACAGACAGTAGTTTCATTGCAGTCATGTCTTTTATTTAATGCATCAGCCTTCTTTCTGTATATGGAAAGAGCCATAATGGGGTAACCTTTAAAGGCAATAAATTAATACAACTCTTGGGATTTTTATCTTTGGTAGAATATTTGAAACATGTCCATTGAATACTACCGGTATTGAATGTGGTAGAAATGTTTTTGTTGAGAAATATTGAAAATAAGGAAAAAAGTAAATCGTGGGGACCTGCCAGGGTGTCCGGCTTAGAGAGGCTCCACTGTGAAACATGTATGTAACTACTTTAAGGCACGCGTGGGTGCTTTGCGATCATGAACAGATATTATAATCGGAGATAAATGGAAACGATATATATCAAAATTAAGTACAAATAATTCCAGCACAAAAATATTTACACAATTCCCTAACATTTGATTGGCCCGTAGCATTGAGTCTCTGTCCAAAATTTATATCCCAGTAAACTC
Organism: Conchocele bisecta; assembly: GCA_029237695.1. Lineage (NCBI taxonomy): Eukaryota > Metazoa > Mollusca > Bivalvia > Lucinida > Thyasiridae > Conchocele > Conchocele bisecta. Next base: position 65,501,289 of record CM055273.1, read on the forward strand.
CCACGCCAAACTACTTTCCATAGCCGTGAGGCGCAGTTAAAATAATACTTAAGAAAACGGAAAATAAACACATTTTCTTGATGAATTTATTTCAAATGCTGGAATTATAAGGAATGAATGGCCTTTTTGTTGAATTTTTCGGGGTATAAACTTGGAAAAGTTGCGGGAATACTGGACGAAGGCCGGAAGGCCTCGTCCAGTATTCCCCCGCGACTTTTCCAAGTTTATACCCCGAAAAATTCAACAAAAAGGCCATTCATTCCTATACTAACTTGTCTCTGTGTTCGGTTTACAGAGGTTCGACTGTAGAAACTGGAAATAATACATCATTGAAGGGAAAAGTTGCGGGAATACTGGACGAAGGCCGGAAGGCCTCGTCCAGCATTCCCGCGACTTTTCCAAGTGTAGAACTGAGTTGTGTGTCTTTTGTAAAATTTCGACAAACTTAATTTGAACTTTGCTGAATCATCTAGACAGTTTGTTTGTCACTATGAGAATATTGGCCTGAGACTGGCTGAGAAAATGTACCTTAAGACATTTGCGACCAGCATAGTTCCAGACCAGCCTGCGCATCTGGTCTGGAGCTACACTGTTCACCGATGTAAATGTTCCGTTCTGATTTGGGATTTTCCCCGCAATGCAGCAGGTTAAGTACGGGATCAAATCCGTTGGCCTCTGGCCTTAAATGACCTTAGCTGTCGATAGGCCGTTAAACACCAATAAATCAAATGAAAAGTCATGCAGAGCATGATGTTATTAGCCGATCAAATCAGGGTAAAGTGCATCGAACATATGTAGGTGTCTCTGGTAACATTGTCAATGGTAAACTATTTTCGACCACAGTTCTGTACCCAGCGTTGACATTTTTCTCGATTTTGTGCAGGTTTTGGAAACCCGTTCCCAAATCCATCCAATAGCAGCAATGACATAGCAGCAATGTTTTGTTGTCACCATTATGTTGCGAAATATTCCAGCGTAACACCTGTACTGTATGCTCTATTTATCTACAAATTACACTCCGCAATACACAAAGTTGTAGTCACTGTGTGTGTGTTTGTCCGAATTCTGTGGAAGCATGCGAGTGGGCGGAGCTACCAGGGCTATATATATCTAGCGGTTACAGTGTCATCTAAAAATAGACGCAAACTCCTGCGTATTCAGGCACATGCCCAGATTGGCCTAATGTGCCCCATCCGTAGATTTTTTGCGCGATGTCGGCGCAAGACAATCAATAATTTGCGGCATTGACAATAATTAAGGGGGATTGCCGCAATCGCGCGTGCTGGATGCATCCCTGCCATCCCTGCATGATACGTAAACAAATCAAAGTTGGCTATGAAGGGCAATTCTTCGTTTTGATTGGTGGAAAATTTTGTGAATATTAACTAGCGTCAAATGACGCGCATACGCGATCCAATGGGATAAACCCCGAGATAGATGCAGGGATAAACCCGAAAATGCTGGGGTTACTAGTAAGGAGATTTTGAGCAGAGGTCGATTATAAATTAGCCGAATAAACACATTTTACGCGATTATACGTGGCTGAAACTTGTTCTGTTTAATAAATAAAAGCTTTAAATTAGCCCAATAATCGGCGTATGTTGGCGTATATGGCCATTAGAGCCAACTATGGACTTCAACAACAATAACTTCCGGGTTAAATCTCTTCAGGCGTTCAGCTCATTAAGTATTCAAAATTGTGTTATTTGGCTATAAGTAAAGTTTTAAACGGAGATAATTGCCAAAATTATCGGTTGATGCAATTTGGAAGTGATACAGAACAATTCGCGTTCGTAGATTACCGAATAGCTGAGAAAAGGGTTGCTACAAACTTTTTCAGAATTCGATGGATAACCAACATATTAGCCGATCTATAAATAGATCGGCTAATAATGAAATACGCTGTTCGCCATTCTGTCAGTGAAGTAGGCTTTACTGCTGTCACCAACATGATTACACCCTATTCTAATTGTGGGTATGAACAATTTGCCTCAAGTTGATTATTTGTTGTATACTTAAGCCAGCTCCAGATCAAACCATGATGTAGGTCAATACATTATGTTCCAATAGCTTTCATGAACAAATGCCTCAAGTTGATTATTTGTTGCGTATTAACTAGCCAGCTCCAGATCAAACGATGATGTACGGTAGGTCAATACATTATGTTCCAATAACTTTCATATTCAGACTAAATAATGTGAACTAAGTATTCCGATATTAATTCTATATTATATAATGTTATTATCTGTGTGGATTGTTGTGTTACAATGACATCAGTTTACTACCAATTAAATATTGAATTCAAATTTCTTTCAAAGGAACTATGTCTCAAGATATGTGGCTGTGACTGGACAATGGGGCTTATAGGATTTGTGACCAGTGTAACTCCTGATCAAATAGCACACTCCTGTAGTCTGATAACGATCTAATATTGCTTGGTAGAAGCATGATGTGTATATCATCGATGGAATGGCGAATAGTGCAGATCTTGATCAGACTGTGCGAATGCACAGGCTGATCTGGATCTACACTGGTCGAAAACCCATAAGCCCCATTTCTCAAGTCGCAGCCACATATGGGCAGAAAATGATGAAACAGATTAACCCTTAGACCGCTATCTTAATCTTTTTGTCGTCTGCTGTTTATTTTCTATTTTCCATTTTTATCATCAAAAACATGCTTTGATAGCACTTTAGAATAATTTTCAACATGCTTTGACAGCACTTCAGAATCATTTCCATTGGAAATGATTTTGAAGTGCTGTCAAACCATGTTTTTATTGAGAAATAAGGCAAGATATAAAAGCAGACGACAATTGTTGTGAGTAGCAGTCTAAGGGTTAATAAAATTATTTTAAAGGCTCTGTGTCTGTGGGTGAAATGTGGCCAAAACAATTGGTAAAAAAGCCTTTCACGGTAGATTTGTATTGGTTTTCTGAATATATATGAATCTATGGGTCACCAGAAAAATAGAAAGTAAAAAAAAAATATTATTGAAAAAAATATTTAGCGGGCAAACGTTTTCTTTTTTGCTAACTATAGCACTCATATTTCCCACTGATGCACACACTTAGTAACCACATGCCTGGCTTTGACTAGACACTAGCTGCGTCATCAACTATACGTCACTGATAACATTCAGTTGTCGCATATTTAAATTTGGTTATTTTTTATGATCATGGACGTACATCGTGTGTTAAGGTATTACAGTGTTTTTGCTGATGATATACAAGTGTACAATGCTGAAAATATTGTAATAAAGCTCTGGAAGAGTTTCAATCTTTTCTATCTATGTATACGATGTGACCTCCATATGTTGACCTACATTTTTGCTTCACTGACCATGCCTCGGCAGGCACATATCGTGACCTGTTACAGTATTTAACCTTAGACCGCTATCTTATTGTTTTTGTCGTCTGCTGTTTATGTTCTGTTTTCCATTTTTATCATCGAAAACATGCTTTGACAGTACTTTAGAATAATTTACAACATGCTTTGACAGCACTTCAGAATCATTTCCATTGGAAATGATTCTGATGTGCCGTCAAACCATGTTTTTGGATTGAGAAATAAGGAAAGATATAAAAGCAACAGCAGATGACAATTGTTGAGAGTAGCGGTCTAAGGGTTAATATGACCAAGGTCAAGGTCAAGTTACTGAAATTTCTGGTTCAGTAGATACATGCACGTTTTGCCATTCTCTTATAACTTCTTTATCGTATGACAGATTTGCTTGAATCTGCATGTGCATAATTATTGCCATCCATATTTTCATTGTCGACCAGCCCATGCTACCATACAGAGGTGGATTCAGGCGGGGGCGTGTCTGGCGCACGCTCCCTCTAAAATTTGTTGACTTTATATTTTAAACCATTTTTTTTCTTGGAAATGTCTGATTATTTCCTTATTTCTCACACAAAGTGTATGTTGTTACCACTCATTTGAACCATCTCGTCGAGACGTTTCAACTGAGTGGTAACATCATAGACTTTGATGAGAAATAAGAAAAATAATCTGAATTTTATGAAAATAAATTGAAATCCACGCCCCCTCTCCACGCCCCCTGGATCCGCCCCTGTCATGCTCAAGATCAAATGACTGAAATGTCAGGTTCAGTAGATCCATGCACATCATTTCTCCATTCAGCTGTAACCTCTGTACTGTATGACAGATTTTCACTTGAAACTTCATGTTCATGTTTATTACCATCCATTTCTTCATTCTTCACTCCAACCATGCTCCCCCATGCCCAAAGTCAAGGTCAAATCACTTTGATGTTTCTGGTTCAGTAGATACTGTTTTACTTTATGACTGAAACTTCATGCATGTCTATGATCATCCGGGCGGTATCGCACGTTCTACTTGACGGATCGTAACCAAATTTGGTATACATGTTTATCATGGTACGAAGAATCCTGTTCATTTTTAAAAATTTCTGACGACTTATTTCCCCTTGGCCGCCATTTTAATTTTCGCACTCTGTATCCTTGTCCATGCAATATATCAAGTTCTGGATATATAGCCACCAAATTCAGTATACATGTTTATAACCGGCAAGATGAAGAACCCTATTGTTTTTTAAAAATATTTGATGACGTATCTCCATTCAATGGTGGCCATTTTTTAGCTCGCCTGCACAAAGTGCAGAAGAGCTTATGGCATACCCCCGGCGGCATCAGCGTCGGCGTCCACAAACATAATGTTGGGGTAAATGTCTTATGACTTCTGTTTCCTTTCATGGAACACCTTGTTATTTCATACATGCATTCCTCAGATGACCCTCTATCATGCTGTAGCAAATCCATGACCCACCACCCAACCGTTACCTCAAGGTCAAGGTCACAAGCTTAGCACATTCATAAACTTAACATTGGGGTTAAATGTCTTATAACATCTGTTTCCTTTTTCATAGAATGCCTTGATATTTCATACATGCATTCATCTGATAATACTCTATCATGCTATAGCAAATCCATGACCCACCGCCCATCCCTTACCCCAAGGTCAAGGTCACAAACTTAGCACATTCATAAACTTAACGTTGGGGTAAATGTCTTATAACATCTGTTTCCTTTCATGGAACGCCTTGATATTTCATACATGCATTCCTCAGATGACCCTCTATCATGCTGTAGCAAATCCACGACCCACCACCCAACCCTTACCCCAAGGTCAAGGTCACAAACTTATCATGTTCATAAACTTAACGTTGGGGTAAATGTTGTGTAACTTCTGTTTATTTACAGGGAACGCCTTCATATTTCATACATGCATTCATCTGATGATGCTCTATCGTGCTATAGCATATCCATGACCCATCACCCACCCCTTTCCCGAAGGTCAAGGTCACAAACTTAGCACATTCATGAACTTAACGTTGGGGTAAATGTCTTATAACATATGTTTCCTTTCATGGAGTGCATTGATATTTCATACATGCATTCATCTTAATATGCAAATCCACGACCCACCTTC
>CM055273.1:65507262-65527007 GCA_029237695.1 Conchocele bisecta
GAAGGTGGGTCGTGGATTTGCATATTAAGATGAATGCATGTATGAAATATCAATGCGCTCCATGAAAGGAAACATATGTTATAAGACATTTACCCCAACGTTAAGTTCATGAATGTACTAAGTTTGTGACCTTGACCTTCGGGAAAGGGGTGGGTGATGGGTCATGGATATGCTATAGCACGATAGAGCATCATCAGATGAATGCATGTATGAAATATGAAGGCGTTCCCTGTAAATAAACAGAAGTTACACAACATTTACCCCAACGTTAAGTTTATGAACATGATAAGTTTGTGACCTTGACCTTGGGGTAAGGGTTGGGTGGTGGGTCGTGGATTTGCTACAGCATGATAGAGGGTCATCTGAGGAATGCATGTATGAAATATCAAGGCGTTCCATGAAAGGAAACAGATGTTATAAGACATTTACCCCAACGTTAAGTTTATGAATGTGCTAAGTTTGTGACCTTGACCTTGGGGTAAGGGATGGGCGGTGGGTCATGGATTTGCTATAGCATGATAGAGTATTATCAGATGAATGCATGTATGAAATATCAAGGCATTCTATGAAAAAGGAAACAGATGTTATAAGACATTTACCCCAATGTTAAGTTTATGAATGTGCTAAGCTTGTGACCTTGACCTTGAGGTAACGGTTGGGTGGTGGGTCATGGATTTGCTACAGCATGATAGAGGGTCATCTGAGGAATGCATGTATGAAATAACAAGGTGTTCCATGAAAGGAAACAGAAGTCATAAGACATTTACCCCAACATTATGTTTGTGGATGCCGACGCTGATGCCGCCGGGGGTATGCCATAAGCTCTTCTGCACTTTGTGCAGGCGAGCTAAAAATGGCCACCATTGAATGGGAGATAAGTCATCAAATATTTTTAAAAACAATAGGGTTCTTCATCTTGCCGTTATAAACATGTATACCGAATTTGGTGGCTATATATCCAGAACTTGATATATTGCATGGACAAGGATACAGAGTGCGAAAATTAAAATGGCGGCCAAGGGGAAATAAGTTGTCAGAAATTTTTAAAAATGAACAGGATTCTTCGTACCATGATAAACATGTATACCAAATTTGGTTACGATCCGTCAAGTAGAACGTGCGATACCGCCCGGATGATCATAGACATGCATGAAGTTTCAGTCATAAAGTAAAACAGTATCTACTGAACCAGAAACATCAAAGTGATTTGACCTTGACTTTGGGCATGGGGAGCATGGTTGGAGTGAAGAATGAAGAAATGGATGGTAATAAACATGAACATGAAGTTTCAAGTGAAAATCTGTCATACAGTACAGAGGTTACAGCTGAATGGAGAAATGATGTGCATGGATCTACTGAACCTGACATTTCAGTCATTTGATCTTGAGCATGACAGGGGCGGATCCAGGGGGCGTGGAGAGGGGGCGTGGATTTCAATTTATTTTCATAAAATTCAGATTATTTTTCTTATTTCTCATCAAAGTCTATGATGTTACCACTCAGTTGAAACATCTCGACGAGATGGTTCAAATGAGTGGTAACAACATACACTTTGTGTGAGAAATAAGGAAATAATCAGACATTTCCAAGAAAAAAAATGGTTTAAAATATAAAGTCAACAAATTTTAGAGGGAGCGTGCGCCAGACACGCCCCCGCCTGAATCCACCCCTGTATGGTAGCATGGGCTGGTCGACAATGAAAATATGGATGGCAATAATTATGCACATGCAGATTCAAGCAAATCTGTCATACGATAAAGAAGTTATAAGAGAATGGCAAAACGTGCATGTATCTACTGAACCAGAAATTTCAGTAACTTGACCTTGACCTTGGTCATATTAACCCTTAGACCGCTACTCTCAACAATTGTCATCTGCTGTTGCTTTTATATCTTTCCTTATTTCTCAATCCAAAAAAAAAACATGGTTTGACGGCACATCAGAATCATTTCCAATGGAAATGATTCTGAAGTGCCGTCAAAGCATGTTGTAAATTATTCTAAAGTGCTGTCAAAGCATGTTTTCGATGATAAAAATGGAAAAAAAACAAAGAACATAAACAGCAGACGACAAAAAACAATAAGATAGCGGTCTATGGTTAAATACTGTAACAGGTCACGATATGTGCCTGCCGAGGCATGGTCAGTGAAGCAAAAATGTAGGTCAACATATGGAGGTCACATCGTATACATAGATAGAAAAGATTGAAACTCTTCCAGAGCTTTATTACAATATTTTCAGCATTGTACACTTGTATATCATCAGCAAAAACACTGTAATACCTTAACACACGATGTACGTCCATGATCATAAAAAATAACCAAATTTAAATATGCGACAACTGAATGTTATCGGTGACGTATAGTCGATGACGCAGCTAGTGTCTAGTCAAAGCCAGGCATGTGGTTACTAAGTGTGTGCATCAGTGGGAAATATGAGTGCTATAGTTAGCAAAAAAGAAAACGTTTGCCCGCTAAATATTTTGTTCAATAATATTTTTTTTTTACTTTCTATTTTTCTGGTGACCCATAGATTCATATATATTCAGAAAACCAATACAAATCTACCGTGAAAGGCTTTTTTACCAATTGTTTTGGCCACATTTCACCCACAGACACAGAGCCTTTAAAATCATTTTATTAACCCTTAGACCGCTACTCACAACAATTGTCGTCTGCTTTTATATCTTGCCTTATTTCTCAATAAAAACATGGTTTGACAGCACTTCAAAATCATTTCCAATAGAAATGATTCTGAAGTGCTGTCAAAGCATGTTGAAAATTATTCTAAAGTGCTATCAAAGCATGTTTTTGATGATAAAAATGGAAAATAGAAAATAAACAGCAGACGACAAAAAGATTAAGATAGCGGTCTAAGGGTTAATCTGTTTCATCATTTTCTGCCCATATGTGGCTGCGACTTGAGAAATGGGGCTTATGGGTTTTCGACCAGTGTAGATCCAGGTCAGCCTGAGCATTCGCACAGTCTGATCAAGATCTGCACTATTCGCCATTCCATCGATGATACACACATCATGCTTCTACCAAGCAATATTAGATCGTTATCAGACTACAGGAGTGTGCTATTTGATCAGGAGTTACACTGGTCACAAATCCTATAGCCCCCATTGTCCAGTACAGCAGCATATCTTGAGACATAGTTCCTTTGAAAGAAATTTGAATTCAATATTTAATTGGTAGTAAACTGATGTCATTGTAACACAACAATCCACACAGATAATAACATTATATAATATAGAATTAATATCGGAATACTTAGTTCACATTATTTAGTCTGAATATGAAAGTTATTGGAACATAATGTATTGACCTACCGTACATCATGGTTTGATCTGGAGCTGGCTTAAGTACACAACAAATAATCAACTTGAGGCAAATTGTTCATACCCACAATTAGAATAGGGTGTAATCATGTTGGTGACAGCAGTAAAGCCTACTTCACTGACAGAGTGGCGAACAGCGTATTTCATTTGATTTATTGGTGTTTAACGGCCTATCGACAGCTAAGGTCATTTAAGGCCGGAGGCCAACGGATTTGATCCCGTACTTAACCTGCTGCATTGCGGGGAAAATCCCAAATCAGAACGGAACATTTACATCGGTGAACAGTGTAGCTCCAGACCAGATGCGTAGGCTGGTCTGGAACTATGCTGGTCGCAAATGTCTTAAGGTACATTTTCTCAGCCAGTCTCAGGCCAATATTCTCATAGTGACAAACAAACTGTCTAGATGATTCAGCAAAGCTGCCGAAGTTCAAATTAAGTTTGTGGAAATTTTACAAAAGACACACAACTCAGTTCTACACTTGGAAAAGTCGCGGGAATGCTGGACGAGGCCTTCCGGCCTTCGTCCAGTATTCCCGCAACTTTTCCATAGAATTCCTTATCTATCCCTTCAATGATGTATTATTTCCAGTTTCTACAGTCGAACCTCTGTAAACCGAACACAGAGACAAGTTAGTATAGGAATGAATGGCCTTTTTGTGGAATTTTTCGGGGTATAAACTTGGAAAAGTCGCGGGAATACTGGACGAGGCCTTCCGGCCTTCGTCCAGTATTCCCACAACTTTTCCAAGTTTATACCCCGAAAAATTCAACAAAAAGGCCATTCATTCCTTATAATTCGAGCATTTGAAATAAATTCATCAAGAAAATGTGTTTATTTTCCGTTTTCTTAAGTATTATTTTAACTGCGCCTCACGGTTATGGAAAGTAGTTTGGCGTGGGAGTTTACTGGGATATAAATTTTGGACAGAGACTCAATGCTACGGGCCAATCAAATGTTAGGGAATTGTGTGAATATTTTTGTGCTGGAATTATTTGTGCTTAATTTTGATATATATCGTTTCCATTTATCTCCGATTATAATATCTGTTCATGATCGCAAAGCACCCACGCGTGCCTTAAAGTAGTTACATACATGTTTCACAGTGGAGCCTCTCTAAGCCGGACACCCTGGCAGGTCCCCACGATTTACTTTTTTCCTTATTTTCAATATTTCTCAACAAAAACATTTCTACCACATTCAATACCGGTAGTATTCAATGGACATGTTTCAAATATTCTACCAAAGATAAAAATCCCAAGAGTTGTATTAATTTATTGCCTTTAAAGGTTACCCCATTATGGCTCTTTCCATATACAGAAAGAAGGCTGATGCATTAAATAAAAGACATGACTGCAATGAAACTACTGTCTGTTTCACTAAACATGCCCAAATTTTACGGCTATATAAACCATGCAAAAATTATTTTTTTGGATAATATTAAATTTTATCCAAATTAAAGAATAATTAAATTATTGATTTTATTATGCAAAATTATTTCTCTATGGGAATTTAACATGGGGAAAAAGAGATGGAGAACTTGGAGGAAGAGTCTAAAAACAAACAAATTTGGTAATTGAACTAAGAAAACAAAAGTTAAATTTTGAAAATCGGTCCACTATTTCTGAAATTAGAAAAGTTTTCCCATGTTAAATCCTCATCTGTGAAGATGTCTATGGAGATTTAACAAGGGGAAATCGCAATAAAATCGATATTGGACAAAATAAAAAAATTGTATTTGCATTTTTTATATACATGTAGCTGGAAAAAACAGTAGTTATATTTCGGTCACCAACTGACAAAAGACCAGTGTAGAGCCTAGCGAATAAAGCTTTGATATTATTCTTTTCGGACACAACCTCGTATCATAACAAATTAAACAATGTGTGTTAGGCTCTAATGTCAATATTGTAGTGGCAAGTTCATATGATCATTTGAGAATTATCGTTATCCTGCAGAAATAAATAGAATGCATAGCAAATTACAATTTTAAACATGTTATTTTGTTATGATACGAGGTCGTGTCCGTGGGTGCAAAACATTTAAGGAGCCTTTTGTCACCTGACCGACTATTTTCATGGTCGTGTATTGCTAATTGTTCTGCGCATTATCAAAGTCAATGGTAACCTACAAGTATGCATGTAATTAATTGCACACGATATGAATCTAGGAATCTAGGGTCATACAAACAGTGAACTCCCCCATATATTCTTAAATCCCAAAATCATAACTGACAATTTACAGAAAACATGTATATTCAGCCCTGAAATTAGAATAACCTGACCTGGTGCCTATTTCACCAACATTGTAAAGTATACTTTGAGGGAGAAATTTTCAATTTTAGGAGAAATTTATTAATTTTTATTATACTAAATCTATTACATTATCACAGCCATTTTGGCTGTGATAATGTAATAAATTCAGTATAATAATTCTGCATACTTTTAAACATAAAATATATGCAGTGGTTAGTTCTATATGAAATAATGCATTTCAGGAAAATTAATGATTACTCCCTCAAAGTATACTTTGCTAGATAAGAATACTTTGCAATGTTGGTGAAATCGGCTACTGGTGCCAGGTCAGGTGCTCACTATACCAGTCACTTAGCCCCACTCCCCAAAAGTAACGTAGTAGACAATATGTTTGTAAAACATGGATATGCCCCGTGGCATACTGCACTGTAACTGGAGAAACTCTTACAAACTTTTGACGTAACAAAAGTGTTTCAGCGATATTTTGAAGGTGACAAAGGTCAAAGTCATGTTAATGGTGGCACGAGTGTGTAATAAATGTTCAGGTGAATCAAGCGTCCAAGTATTGAAGAAATCCTTCGAGTAATATTGAAGGTATTACTCGTTGGAGAAACTCTTACAAACTTTTCGATGTAACAAAATGGCGAAGTGTTTCAGCGACATTTCAAAGATGACAAAGGTCAAGGTCATATTAATGGTGGCGTGAGTGTGTGACAAATGTTCAGGTAATACAAGTATTGAAGCAATCCTTTGTGTAATATTGAAGATATTACATTTTGGAGAAACGCTTACAAACTTGTTGATGTAAATGTAGACGGACGGATGGGTGGCGGACGGACGGAAGTACGGACGTTCTTACAGTACTATACTTATGTGGCTTATCACATGTTAAATATTAGCCACATAAAACGATTTTTAGCCACATAAAAGGATTTTTTAGGTGGCTAATTGTAACCAACCCTATCCTTTACTAAGTCCATAACCATGTGGGGCTAGCCACATAAGTACCCTAATGTGTGCCCGGACGTACGGAACCTCAAGAGCAACGCAATATGCCCTATTGTTATCGCATAGGGAGCATAATAGTACTAATCTTATTACTTTTATAATGGGTATAACCGGATTCAACTCTCACGTACAAAAAAAAGGATATCAGGATTCCAAAATCCCTCATTGTTAAATGTACCCTTCACATACTCACACATTATATACCACCCATAAACTAACTAGAACTAGATGGCCGTGGCCGTATGTAGCGTCCGCCGAGGCTTTGATAGTATTACAGCGTGATATAGTTCACACATTGGCGTACATATGTACATGCGTCCGGGTAAAGTTTTTGGTAAAAAAATGTTGGTGACAACATTTTTTTAACAAAAACTTTACCTGGACGCATGTACATATGTACGCCAACGTGTTAACTATATCGCGCTGTCCGCAAGCGGGCGTGACAAAAAGTAAATTCATAAAGCATGGATATGCCCCATTCGCATATTTGACTAAAGCATTGTTAAGTGTTTCAGTGACTTTACGAAGTTGACGGTCATGTTAATGGTCACATGAGTGTATAGAATATGTCCACACGTATGAGGTGTGAGAATGTTAAAGTAATTCATGTTAGTAATATTGAAGTTATGGCATGATGGCGAGTCTTACAAAAATTGTGACATAAATGGTCATGGATGGACGTAACTTCTAGAGCAAGGCAATATGCCACCCTTGCTATCACACAGGGGGCATAACAATTGAAAAAATAAAACTTAGTACATTAATAGCACAGAAAATCTAGCAGACAAGCTATTATCAGTATATTTAAGTATCTATTGTAACAAAATCCAGATTATTTTCTTATTCCATTGGTGAATATGGATCCAGAAAAAAAAGATAAAAGATTTTCTCATGTTCCATCAGTCACCTTAAAGTTACAATCCAAGGGACACAATCAAGTAAGTCTACCACAATGATATCTATTTTCTCTACAGAGTAGCCTCCCATTACCCCATAAGATTCAGTCGAAATTTGAACAACTTATTTTCAGTACATAATGCTCATGTGATAAGGCACATTGTGAATGGGCTCTCACAATATCTGAACCTTGATTAGTTGCGAATGGTAACTCTTGCAATCTACTCACGTACCATCCATAATATAGGCTATGGATGGTACGGGAGTAGATTGCAAGAGTTACTGTTCGCAACGAGACCTTCATCTGATAATATCACCCTTATTTGACAGTGCTTGTTATTTTGTTTTACAAATTGAGAAAATCTCAATTGCAAACAAAAATCTGGAATCCTGAAAGGGCCTGGGCCCCCTGAGCCACCCCCCTGAATCCGCCACAGGTGACCATCAGACATGCTTGGTACTGCCATTCATGTGACACATATTAAAACTAGATGGCCGCGGCCTGCATGTCGCGCCCGCTGAGGCTTTGATAGTATACTGAAAGACTAAAATTAACCCAAATCTTGGACGCACGCATGTACGTACGTATGGAGGTATGTACGCCAATGTGCCAACTATATCGCGAAATCCGCAAGCGGATGCGACAACAATCTGCTGTGTTGTTAGAAAAGTCATACAAACATACATCATCACAGTACGGTAACATGTGTAACCAGCATATTACCATTATTGTAATTAAGCTCTCTTTTAGATATTTTATGGTATCCAAGTGTATATAACTGGCTTAATTATGTAAAAAAACAGATTCAATTATAATAAAATTCAAAGACATATTCATGATACTTGCAGGGAGAAAGAAAAGAAAACATAATGGATTGTCATCTGCTATTTTTGAACTACATGTATTTATAGCCTACATGTTTCCCAGCATGTAAAGAGTTCAGATACGTATAGCTTCCATACTCAAGCTGTTTGTTTACAAACCAAGACACGTTCATATATTAACCGTTCGAAAGCGGGAAACAAAAATTGTCGTCTGCTGTTGTTTAATATTTTGTCTTTATTGATATAAACATGGTTTGACAGCACAATGGAAATGATTCTAAAGTGCTGTAAAACCACGTACATGTATTTGATAAGCTAAATGGATAATAACACACAATTAGCAGACAACAACATTTTATTCAGCAGTGTAAGGGTTAACCTCAATATCCAGCAAACGTAGGAATTCCGTGGTTAACTATTTCCCAGCAAGGGGATAATAATGCACCTATCGTTCGTTCGTTGTCTTCCTATGGAAGTAGAAACGTTTTGAAATGGAGTCATGTTTCTCCGAGTTAAATATGTCTCTAATACTTCAAGATCACAGTTTGAAGTAACGGACCGAGGTCTATAAATACATTAAATATGCCTAAAAGCATCAATAAATGAAGAAAAAAATAAGGTAACATTTTTTTGTTTTACTCCCTCCATATAGACTTATTGATGCTTTTAGGCATATTTAATGTATTTATAGACCTCGGTCCATTACTTTAACCTGTGTTCAAGATGAGGACAGCATTGTGGACTTGACACACCTTTTGACATCCCATCTCATAAACGCAAACATCACGTTGTTTTCAATGAAAGCAATAGTGACTTACAAACTGTAATTGTGTTGCGTCATTACATAAATCTGTGTCAGTGTCTGAAATCTAGCAAAAAAACAACCCAAAACAACCCTGATATCTGGCAGTGTGTATTTTGTGGATGCAGATCTAGTAACCAATTATACAGTAGAACCTCCCTAAACTGGACAACCTGGTGACCCCATTGTGTTCAATTTATACAGGTTTCACTGTTATTATTTCATTGTCGTGTGATTGAACATGAAAAAACTAGTAACCCTTTGAACCCGTAAGCCTGCTATTACGGGGTATGCAAACAGTGCAGATCCTTCACTTATATCAAACATTCACACAATAGATATAGTACAACTTTTGTTTGTACCAAATGAAGCATTTTAAATGCGTACAACTGATCCATTTAAAACAAACACTAGTTAGCTTAAGGATAATAGATCTCTAAAGTTTTAATTTCAAGTTTCTGACCCCTGTCTTGTTTCATTGAGAGTGGAGAAAGGCAATACTTCAGAAATAAAATAGGAAGAAATGTATGTCAACACATACCATGGAAAAAGGTCCTTTCAACCCTAGATGAGAAATGAATACCAGTATCCGCTGCTTCTTATTTGTGGCTGTCACTGGAGAAATGGGCTTATGCGATTTGTGATCACTGTAGCTTCTGACCAAAGAGCACACTCATGTAGCCTGATATATTGCTTGTTAGAAGCATGACTGGTTTTTCATTGATGGAATGGCAAACAGTGCAGATCCTGATCAGACTGTGCGGATGCACAGGCTGATCTGGATCTACACTGGTCGCAAAACCTGCAAGCCCCATTTCTCCAGTCACAGACACATTTATGTATTATTTCCTAACAAAACTCTTGTTTTGGCAGATTCGTCTCCATTGGAGATTATTTTCATGTGCTGACAAAACATGTTTTTGTTCAGAAATATTGAAAATAAGTAAAATCATTCTGAAATACATTATGCTGCCAACAGAAAAATATAAATATTAAAGGTGCAAATAGGTGTGGAAATCATAACATTAGCATAGATCCACAATAGATGACACATACTATTTTAAACATGTTTAAACACTGTAATTTATACATGTCCCATCGTAAAAAGTCCATGCCAAATTGATAAGCTCTAATAACAAATATGAGAATTTTACGCTTAGCACAGGAAAGTCATTTAAATTTGACAGGAAACTGCAACAGGAATTCGTGTTTACATTTAGGTGGTTTGACGATTTGACAGTCTCCTCCAATTGCATTTAGAAGCCATCACAGAGATACATGTACACACAATAATGGAATACCAGCCTCGGCTAAAACAGTTCTTGGCTTTGAATATTGCAATTTCAAAAGTTTGTAATTAATAAACGTTTTAGAAATATACAAATTCTGGAAAAGGCATATTCATTTCAGATTTATACGCGACAGTTTACTTGGGAGAATATACGTGTTTCCAACGAGAAGCTTGATTCACTTTTGGAATGGGGCCGTTTTGACCTGAAGCTGCATCAAACTCATTCTATGCAGAGGGGTGCGATCCACTTAACCCTTTCAACACCACAGGCATGTATAGCGATATTGGCAAAAAGGGTAGATCCAGATGAGCCGTAGTAATTTTTATAATTTTGAGAACAAAAACATCACCTTTTCATAAATGGACTGGTCTGAAAATCATTTTGTGATGATTGGATTGGTTGCAAAATTAAAATATCAAAATTCATTCCAGTTACTTAGATGTGAAAGGGTTAATCTGCTGAAGTCTGTCCGTGGATGTGCAAAAAAACTTTTTTGGCCCTTCGCGCCGTCGATAACGCCCTCCCCTAAATAAATTCCTGCGTACGGGTCTGCTCCTCCATAATTCAAACACTCGTATGCGTATGATCTTGATAGAACTGCCTATGTAGTCCTATGCAGGCAAAACACAAAATGTATTACCTTATATGAAAAAATGTTTGCTTTATTTGCTACATTATATACAAAATGGTATGTTGAATGTACAGTGGAATCTCATCATAACCGGACACCCTGGGAGGTCCCCAGGGTGTCCGGTTTGGAAAGGTTCCACTGTAAATCAGACATGTTAGCACTTCATGATTTGCTATCATGAAAAGTCATTGTAATAAGTGATACATAACAGCGAAACACATCTAAGTTAAACATCCATATTTTCCTGACTGTCCGGTTTAGAGGGGTAATACTGTATATGGTTTAATACAGGTACAGGCCTAATTTCTTTAGGGAAACACAAACGATACAACATAAATACGGCTATCAAACTTCACTATTAGAATTTATACGCATACAATTATGGTAATTTCAGCCTAATAAGGTTATCAATGGATAAAAAGCAAAATTCAATACGGTATTATCTTACAGTGAACTTAATCACTATGCCTTAAACAACTAAATTACACTTCAGGGTGCATAATAATTACTTTATACATGTACATTTAAACACAAATACCTGTTGACCTTGTATTTAACAAACAAAATTATTCACCCAGCATCTGTTTCAGGCGACAAAATTACAGGTACCGTAGATCGAAAGCGTGAATTCCACTACCACATTTGACATGAACCCTTTCACCCCTAACTAACTGGAATGGATTTTGATACACTAATTTTCCAACCAATCCAATCGTCACAAAATGATTTTCAGACTAGTCCATTTATGAAAATGGTGTGTTTTTTTCCCTAAAAAATATGAAAAGTACTTGCGAAAAGTGCAGATCCTGATGAGACACGGCTCATCTGGATCTACACTGTTTGCAAACACCGCTCTGTAGTGTTGAAAGGGTTAATGAAGGTGAAAGTAGACAGATAGTGTAGACAGAAACGGCCTTAAATTGAATGTACCATACAGTTTGTTTGTTTGTTGGTGTTGAACGGCCTATCAACAGATAACGTAATTTAAGGCCCATGCAATGTACCATACAAATCTTCTCTAAATGCTTGGGGCTCAATTTAAGGCATTGTTAAGTTAAAAGGTACACGGCACACTATTCAAACTAGATTTGACAGTAAGCGAGCGCCGTGTGGGCCAATTGTCCTTGACGTAGGCATAAGCATGTTACAGAATGATGGTTGATCATCATGCGATTGCTTATAATGATGAAAGAAATCAAGAAGTTCTATGCAAGAAAAGTATAAGGCATTTACCTGCAATGTTAAGTTTTGAGAACGCACTAACCGTCGGTGCGTCGTGGACTTGTCAAAGCATGACAGACAATCAGAGAGATGCAATTACATGTATGCACTATCTAGAAGTTCCATGAAGGGAAACAAGAAATTGTGATTGCCAGACAGATGGATGGACAGAATGAACGGTTGGACGCACACATGCACAGACAAATGGCAATCTTACTCCAGCACCCCTACCCGGCCCCTCCGCCCCCACAACTTGTTGCGGGGGTATATAATGAAACATTCAGATGTCTATCTGCGATCTGCATTAAAGACCCTTGGTCACCCTTAAATATCCAACATTGGCCTTTTGTTGCTAATATATAGACCAGGGCTTCTAAAATTTCAGAATGCCAATCGGTCCAGACGTACATGTAAATGTCGGCCCAAAGGAGCCGGTACGATTAGTGCTTGGACGGTTCATCTGAGATACACACATTGGATTTATGGCATGTGGCGTTGAAAGGATAATTGTTTTTTTTTGCAAATTTTCAAAATACTGGCAGCAATCATTGCAATCAACATAACTGCCACAATATTGAATATCGTACATTCTATATTTGTTATCTTCTCATGCACATCCCAGAGTCGGAAACCGGATCCATAAAATTATCAACACCTGTATGAAAACCAATATTGACAATCACTTTGTTCCCGGGGTATAAAATGACGCCTTAACTGATCCAGATAAGGAGCTGTTATACTGGGATATTCAGTGAACAAAAATAATAACAGTTTTCCATAAAATCATGAAAATGTTAATTTAATAGTTTCATTTATTAGGTTGATTTGAATTCACTTGAATTCACTTTCCCATTCCAATGTGGCAGTAAAAAATAAATATCTTACATATGACATTACTCATCTGGACTCCACCTTTATTATTCGCGGTGATTCAATATACCGATATAGTAGGTTTCAAAAATCAATTTAACCCTTAGACCGCTACACACAACAATTGTCGTCTGCTGTTGCTTCTATATCTTGCCTTATTTCTCAATAAAAACATGATTTGACAGCACTTCAGAATCGTTTCAAATGGTAATGATTCTGAAGTTCTGTCAAAGCATGTCAATTATTCTAAAATGCTGTCAAAGCATGTTTATGATGATAAAAATGTTTGTTTGTTTTTTGGTGTTGAACAGATAAGGTAATTTATCAACAGATAAGGTAATTTAAGGCCCTTGCAATGTACCATACAAATCTTCTCTTTCTGCTTGGGGCTCAATTTAAGGCATTGTTAAGTTAAAAGGTACACGGCACACTATTCAAACTAGATTTGACAGTAAGCGAGCGCCGTGTGGGCCAATTGTCCTTGACGTAGGCATAAGCGGTGGTAGTAAATTTGTTACAGCATGATGGTGGATCATCATGTGATTGCTTATATGAAAGAAATCAAGAAGTTCTATGCAAGAAAAGTACAATGTATAAGGCATTTACCTGCAATGTTAAGTCTTGAGAACGCACTAAGTTTTGAACTTTACCTCGGGACTACCGGGGGTCGGAGGGTCGTTGAATGGTCAGAGTATGACAGACAATCAGAGAGATACATGTACATGTATGCACTATCTAGAAGTTCCATGAAGGGAAACAAGAAATTTTGAGGGCCGGACAGATGGATGGACAGAATGAACGGTTGGACGCATACATGCACAGACAAATGGCAATCTTACTCCAGCATCCCTACCTGGCCCCTCCGCCCCCACAACTTGTTGTGGGGGTATAATGAAACATTCAGATGTCTAGCTGTTATCTGCATTAAAGGCCCTAAAATAGCTTGGTCACCCTTATAAAACATCTTCTGTGTACAATGTTGAGAAATGGAGATAGATATATAGAGATCAGGAGCTAGACTGGCCACATATGGAGATAGATATACAGAGATCAGCAGCTAGACTGGCCAAATATGGAGACTGGCCACATATGGAGATAGATATAGAGAGATCAGGAGCTAGACTGGCCACAGATGAGACAAACCATGTGATTTTGTACCCAAGAAGAACTGTAATATTTTCTGCAAATAACGTCGAAAGTTTACAAAATGTCCATAGCAAATGCAGAATTCTATTCCGCATGTGTTCTGAACATTTTTTTAACTTTCCACATTATGTACGAAAAATATTGTAAATTCTGTAAATATTTTAGACAAAAATTTGCACATCTTCTTAGGTACAAAATCCAAATGCCATAAGCACCATGTCACCACAGGCATTCGGCGTGTTTCGGCTTTCATCGGTATAACAATATACAATATACAACTTTGGTCGGACACGGCCTCTTATCATAACAAAAAAAACATGTTTAAATTGTTATTGCCTATGCATTCTATGTATTTCTGCAGGATAACGATAATTCTAAAATGAACATATGAACTTTCCACTACAATATTGATCTTAGAGCCCTAAACACATTATTTCATTTGTTATGATACGAGGTCGTGTCCGACCTAGGAAAAGCAGCTGTAATTTGATATTCTTTGCATAATTAAATTCCACCTATGCTATTTCAACAAGATAACAATAATTCTCAATTGAACATGTGCACTTTCCACCTTGTGAAGGCATACAAACCCCTTCCTACTTTGTTGATTCCCAGGATGAAAATATTGTAGGCATGATGCATGCCTACAATCTTTTCATCCTGGGAATCAACAAAGTGGTAACAAAATAAAATACATCAGTACATGTGTGGCTGGGATTGGGATTGTTATTAGCCAATCTATTTATAGATCAGCTAATATGTTGGTTATCCATCGAATTCTGAAAAAGTTTGTAGCAACCCTTTTCTCCGCTATTCGGTAATCTACGAACGCGAATTTTTCTGTATCACTTCCAAATTGCATCAACCGATAAAGTTTGCATTTTTGGCAATTATCTCCGTTTAAAACTTTACTTATAGCCAAATAACACAATTTTGAATACTTAATGAGCTGAACGCCTGAAGAGATTTAACCCGGAAGTTATTGTTGTTGAAGTCCATAGTTGGCTCTAATGGCCATATACGCCAACATACGCCGATTATTGGGCTAATTTAAAGCTTTTATTTATTAAACAGAACAAGTTTCAGCCACGTATAATCGCGTAAAATGTGTTTATTCGGCTAATTTATAATCGACCTCTGCTCAAAATCTCCTTACTAGTAACCCCAGCAGCTTTTCGGGTTTATCCCAGCATCTCGGGTTTATCCCATTGGATCGCGTATGCGCGTCATTTGACGCTAGTTAATATTCACAAAATTTTCCACCAATCAAAACGAAGAATTGCCCTTCATAGCCAACTTTGATTTGTTTACGTATCATGCAGGGATGGCAGGGATGCATCCAGCACGCGCGATTGCGGCAATCCCCCTTAATTATTGTCAATGCCGCAAATTATTGATTGTCTTGCGCCCGACATCGCGCAAAAAAATCACGGATGGGGCACATTAGGCCAATCTGGGCATGTGCCTGAATACGCAGGAGCTTGCGTCTATTTTTAGATGACACTGTAACCGCTAAATATATATAGCCCTGGTAGCTCCGCCCACACGCACGCTGCCACAGAATTCGGACAAACACACAGTGACTACAACTTTGTGTATTGCGGAGTGTAATTTGTAGTTAAATAGAGCATACAGTACAGGTGTTACGCTGGAATATTTCGCAACATAATGGTGACAACAAAACATTGCTGCTATGGCATTGCTGCTATTGGATGGATTTGGGAACGGGTTTCCAAAACCTGCACAAAATCGAGAAAAATGTCAACGCTGGGTACAGAACTGTGGTCGAAAATAGTTTACCATTGACAATGTTACCAGAGACACCTACATATGTTCGATGCACTTTACCCTGATTTGATCGGCTAATAACATCATGCTCTGCATGACTTTTCATTTTATTGATTGATTGATTGATTGATTGATCGGGGTATTATGTCCATTTAACAGCAATGTTATATACAGACAGGAACTGCACCTGTCTGGGGGAGCACTCAGGAGCACAGGTGGAAGACTCGGACCTGCGACACAAAATAATTCCCATTACAAAAAATCCATTACCCTACCCACTTGGTCTAAAAAAAATCCATTACCCCACCCACTTGGTCTCATACAGTACTATCTTATTAGAAGATAGTACTGTATGAGACCAAGTGGGTGGGGTAATGGATTTTTTGTAATGGGCTGGGCATTATTTTGTGTCACAAGTCTGAGTCTTCCACCTGTGCTCAGAAGTGGTGCACTTTACACAGCTACACACAGTAAGAAATGTCTGTTAGATCAGTGGAACAGACGAGAGACGTTGGAAATAGCAAACCACCCATTCTTGTTAATACAACTATGTCACCACGTACCTGTGTAGTAGCCATAGTGCTGGAGATGTTTCCGCATAAAACTGTCGTATGGATTCTGAAAATACACACATAGTATCTTTTATAAATCTGCTACATATACATGCTAAATTCTTTTCTTTCTAAACTTTTTCTACATTGTCTTATGTTTTACAACATCATGCAACGAGTGCAAAAAGTGATTTGATTTAATGGTGCTTAACCCTTTCCCTGATAGAAACGATGGGGGCTTCTGGCAAGGCTATAGAACGAAAAAATGGATGATGACAAAGAAGTATATGAAGTTTCAAGTACATGTATATCCGATTTATGGTTGCAGAGATAATATGGGTACGCAAAAACTGTAACACAAATTATTATGACAGACGGACGGACAAAATCGTGGACGGACAAAAATAAAAAAACAAACGATATACCCCTCAAATGTACTGAAGATTGTTTGTTTGTTTATTAGTGTTTAACGGCCTATCAACAGCTAAGGTCATGTATTAGGCCGGGCAAACGGGTTCGACCCCATTTTAACATGCTGCATTGGGGGGAAAATGCCAAAATCAGAACGTAATATTTACATTGAGAACAAATATATTCAGCCCTGAAATTAGAATAACCTAACCTAGTGTCAGGTCCATACCACACCAAAGTCACTTGGCCCCTTCCCCTAAAATAGGATTACGAATATCGTAATACTCACATAAGGGGTATAACCAGATTCAACTGTCACATACAAAATGCCAAAGACGTATGTGAGGGCCAAACCAGGTCTCCAGCCGGGATTCCGGCAAGGACGAACCCCGATCGTTAAATTACCCCACAGGAACGAATTGTTAATTCGTGGGAACGAATTGTTATATCGTGGGAACAAATTGTTAATTCGAGAGAACAAATTGTTATTTTTCGTGGGAACGAATTAATAAAAAAAATCCATGTCCCATGCGGGGCTCCGTACCATACCGGCCGGTATATATATTTGTGTGGATGAAATTCAACTCACCATATCAATGTTTGTCATTATCCAATCACCGATGTGAAACTGCACAGAAAGTCTTAATCAATTCCCACTATTAACATACATGTATTACATTCGGAATACACTTTCGGGTGTATGAACATTCTAATTTCACAATATATAAATCCAATGAGAAATATTTAAATAAAATATTTACAATTTCCCATCCGTAAAGTGGGATGTTTTGAGAATGTAATTTGTTCAATCCATCCAGTCAATAAACAAATACATGTAACTACATTCACAAAATGTCTGTAGGATTAACCTAATTCAGGCAGGATTAACAAACCCATATTTTCTAACAGAATTTCCATATATTCTGAATTTTCTTGTGAAAATGTGTTGTTATCACTAAGTAAGGAACATACTGGATTTTAAAATAAGTTAGCCTGTATGCAGTTTAAAATCGGTTAATTGGCATAATTATCTACTATGTACAGTTTTTGTCGCATATTCTTGACAATGGCAGAGAAATCTACAGTTTAAACTTCCACACACAAAGACTTGCACATAAACAAAGAACCAGACATAGAGTTATCAATAAACATTCCTTGTAAATCACCACGAGTCGCCAATATATAAACCTATATTGAACAATTGTGTGTTCAGTAAGTCCATATAACTCTCAATTCATAAAACAAACCGGCACACAGTTACATAAGGTCTTAGCCCTTACACCGCTATCTTAATTTGTTGTCGTCTGCTGTTTTTTTTCTCTTTTACATTTTTATCATCAAAAACATGCTTTGACAGGACTTTAGAATAATTTACAACATGCTTTGACAGCACTTCAGAATCATTTCCATTGGAAATGATTCTGAAGTGCTATCAAACCATGTTCATATTGAGAAATAAGGCAAGATATAAAAGCAACAGCAGACAACAATTGTTGTGTGTAGCGGTCTAAAGGTTAGAGCCAATTCACTAATTTTTAATTTGGATTGGCCACTTATTCAGTGTTTATCTCTTATAGAATGCAGGCACCAACAAGAAATGTGGCCTGTCGGCACACAAATGCTCCCGGTGGCAGATTGGAGAAACTGTGGCAAAGTTAATTAACTAAAAGTGATAAGTATTCATAAGCACAGTTGTGAAGGTCAAAAGGTCAAGATCATATTAAGAGTGCACCATGCATGTGTGGCCTTTGTCCACAATGATGTATTGGAATATTAAAGTAATCCATCAAGGGATATGTTATGACCGAATTGAGAAACTCTGCCAAACTTATTAATGTATGAAAAAGTTCAAAATTGTCAACGTCAAAAGGTCAAGGTCATATTCAGGGGAGCATGGATGTGTGGCATTTGTCCACAAGTATGCTGTGTTTAAATATTTAAGTAATCCTTCAAGGAATATAAAAGTTATGACAGAATTGAGTAACTCGGGCAAACTTCTGAATGTGGGAAAAAGTTCAAAGTTGTGAAGGTCAAAAGGTGATGGTCATAGAAATATTTAAGTAATCCTTCAAGGAATATAGAAGTTACGACATAATTGAGAAACTCCGGCAAACTTTTTAATGTGCTGGACACACGGACTGACGGACGGACACACAGTCCAAACACTATATGACTCAGGCTCTACCGAAACCAGGGGCATAAAAATTATCTTTTAATGTTGTTTCATATTTTGTCTTTTATCTCAATGAAATCACTAAAATGGAAACGATTCTAAAGTGCCGTCAAAGCATGGTTTTGGTGAAAAAAAAGGGGTAAATATAAATAAACCGCAGATGACAAACTTTAATTTGGCATTGTAAGGTTTATTAAGATTGTGATAACTTCCAAACGATATTTTATAGGTCTTTTAAAGGCACTGCATCTGCCGTAAATTAAGTTACCGGTATTAAGGATCGGTGGACAAGGAAGAGATGACAAATATTGTTGTCTTTGATTTGTATAAAGGGGACATGACAGAATGTAGTGATTAGCATTTTCTATTGCGCCACAGGCGCATGTTGCGCTGTCAACTATTGATTTCCAGAATAAGTCGTATTTCAGCGCGCTACACCGTAGCCAGATACGAGTCAGGAGAATTTGGCCTTGTCGATTAGCTAGTAGCTGTGTAGTAGTAGGTTGGTGGTTTACGCAAGTTAACATTTAG